>JAFMSR010000003.1:47240471-47255471 GCA_022818135.1 Saxidomus purpurata | reverse complement strand
ACACTTGAAACTTTTATTTAAAATTCCCTTCCCTTAATTATCTATGTTTACATTTTTTTTAACACATTTAAATCATAACTCTTACTACACTATGAATTGAACCAGGTATTGGATTGGGCAATTGAATAATTCAGAATATTGATTTGCGCATAATATTTTGGTCCATTATTTGATACATTAAAACAAGATTAGTAAGCATACAGATTTTGCTCTGCATTAATCAATATGACTTCACTACGTAATTATTTTTCTCAGTCAGAACAGTTAAAAGTTTCTGTATTTTTGCATATACAAAATATAAGTAGGTAACGTAGGGAAAAGGGACGTATCGGACGTTTGGCCTTAAAACCAGTGTGCCGACAAATGAATTTGATAGGTCTTTCAATATACTTTCAGAAAATTATACTGCAGAAAATCCCCCCGGTGGGTGGAGTAGGGGTTACAGTAATCCTAAAATATATGAAAAATGTGTCGCAAAAGTCAATAATGAAACACAACTTAACTTGTGCAATAAGAAATGTATTTGGAAAGCAGGGAAAGGCGACATAATCACACAAAAATCATTTAGCGTTTCCGTATTCGCTGAGGCAGAAAAGGCGCAAAATACAGACCTAAAACGACAGAATACCATAATTCTTCACAACTACGCCATACACAAAAGCCTAACATGTCTGGATGCCTATTAATTTTGATGATTTAATTTTGAAGCTAATGTGCAATACCGACTCAAAGGAACAACTCGAAATATTCATACTGGCAGTATATAATTACGTTCGCGCTTCTCGCTGTTTTAACGATCACAGAGCGCAGTTAAAATGAATTTCTAGCAGTTCATCTGGACAATGTTTTGCAGTTATCAGTAAGAATGCTATTTAAGCACATTAATCCATGATCATAAATTTTGGGTAACAATTAAATACAACTTTTCATTGACGTTTGTCATTTTGAAGTATTTAATGACCTATTTCCTATGATGAGCATCGTTCACCCTAAGACCAAATCAAATTTTCTTTTAAATCTTGAATTGTAACAGGGAAATACAGTTTGAAACTGGCTTTTAAAAATTTACAATAGCCGTGGAGTATTTCCCTGTTTGAAATACTGCTGCAGAAAAGCAAGTGAATGTTTTTGTTTTTCCTTAGATTGCCCTTGGTGCTATTTTTGTCCAACTTTCGCTTTATTGCATGTAATACGTTGCACATCATTGAATGTTAAGTTCTTTCAACTATAATTCAAAGTAGGCATGCTTTTTCGAGTACAACCTGTAAAGCTTCTCTCTGTGAAACTTCTGGAAAATTACAAAGATATTTGAAAACTGGAAAACGTACTTTCGTTTTAGAGAAGGCAAAACATAATTTATTTATTCTTTTGCTCAACTCAAATTTTCAACACAATATGGTTACAATCGATACAGTATGTCATATTTTTCCTTTTGAGAAGACGCCCGTTACAAATCCAGATTTAAAAGAACATTCGATTTTATGTTAGTAATGGACCTTTAAGGTAATATTAATCAGAATTAATATCGAAGCATGTAAATAGAAGTACCGATTTTGCACTTTTTACTGTTAAGGATGTGGTGTGTAAACGTCTTATTGTGATTTTCTAGCGCTTCCTCTTCGAAATTTGTAACCTTTAATAAATAGGACATTATTTTTCGTTTGAATGATTTTGGTAATTTAAAAATTTGTAAATCACCCGGGAATGTACGGTGCCCATGTGATACATTTTTTATTTCGTAATTACGAAATAAGATTTCGTAAAAACGAAATGCATTTCGTAAAAACGAAATAGAATTTCGAAATAACGAAATGTTATTTCGTTTTTTTCGAAATCTTATTTCGTTTTTAAGAAATCTTATTACGTTTTACGAAATGTATTTCGAAATTACGGAATAAAAAAAATGTACCACATGTCACTTCACGGGCACCGTACGAATGAACGTCAGCTGACCAAACAAAATATAACAGTGGAAGATAACGTGCACAACTACAAGTCAATCAGAGTTGTTTAAATCATTCGTAGAAAGCCTTTCAAAAAGAAAGTGTTGCATTAAAATTGTGCTTTTGATAATTAATATAATAAAATGTTATGTTTTTTTTTACTATTAACCTCCCCCTGAATACTGCAGTGTGTAACTGTCAAATTGTGGTTGGGTACTATCAATGATAAAGTTTTCTGCCGTTAATTGTCATGCAATATAAGACATTGTCAGAGTATTTATGCATACACTTTGAAAATGGGGCTGTGAAAAAGGGTCACATTAAATTGCTAGTGACGGTGTCCGTTTGTCTGTCCGTCGGGAAACTTTTTGTGCATCTTCAAACTGTTTGTGATAGTCAGAAAACACTACACGCATGAAAGAGCGGAATCATGACCCTAACTTAGGTTCAATGTGCATTAAGGGACTTGAATTGTGTGTCCAGTGTATCTGGGCAAAAACTGAGCTAGTGTCGTCATTTTACAGGAATGATAACATACATGATTGTCACTTAGTTTTAACTTGAGTAAAACTTACTTCAAAGTCGATATATATGTTACTTATTGTTTTTCTCAATAAGTCTAAGTAAGTAGGGATTAAAATATAGCAGATGCAATATAGAATCGGAGAAAAACTTTGCATTTTGGGTCAAGTTCGAGGTAAAACATGTATTACTAAAACAGAAAATGTTTTTGTTTTGTTTTCAGTCAAAACCATTAAGAGCCAAACATAATGGTGAAGACCGCCTCCGTGGTCTAATGGTTAATTTGCCGGACTGAAATCACCGAAATCGCTTCTTTATTTAGGGTCATGGGTTCGAGCACTGCTACCGACCATGTCTCTTTATTAGAGAATGTTGGCAGTTTCTTACGGATGCTATGGTTCTAGTATAAACTTTTACCAGGAACGATTGTTATGAAAACTGCCCTCCTGTAACTATCAGAACAGTGTTTCACAAGACAAATCTAGCCTCAACAAAACTAGAAAATTATACTGTACAAAGTGAGTCAAGTATTGTATAGCACAACCAAATTGTAAATGTTACTAAACTTGATATTTACCTAGGATTTCAGCATTAAATGTCATTACAGTAACAGGTTTGCAACCCATGCAGGTTATTAAATATTCTCTATGCTTCCGCCTACTATTGTCGTATCTAATGATATAGATTGTAATTGCAAGCAGTTTGAAGATGTTTTTTTTAATTGTTCAAGGTTTGGTTGCATTGCAACTCAGGGGAAATAGTCCATACTGCCCGATACATAGTCTGTACTTAGCACAGTTGTCCTACTTTTCATCGTGTTTCATTAAAACAAATATCCTGCTTTGGAACTACATGTTTTTTTTTCAGCGAGCCCAAACTGTATATCAGTCTCATTCAACAGGTAAATATAATTTATTCATTTATACTATATGATAACTTGCTAAAACAACCTTGAGACAGAAGTATTTTTTTCGGGGCTGGTGACAAAACTTTAACTATTTATTGTAAGTTTTGAAAATGTGAGTTGGGATTTAAGGTATCATCACGCTATCATATTGGCGTATGATATGCAACTGTGAGACTGTAATTAATATACATACGCAAGCGATATATTGCTCATTAAATTGTTTCGTTATATTCTCGATGTGAATTTTAAATTGCACACGTACATTTGCTTAAAAGGAAATAAAAGCTTCATAAGTGTCCACCTCAAACCGCAGGAGGTCTCTTCCCCTTATTGTTTTATGGCCCCTTATCAGATAAGACGCTGTCTGGTTAAGTGACTGGAAATTTAGTCCAATAAATAGCCAATATGTTTATTGCTTATTTCCTGTTGTTTGTTGTTTTAAGGAATAAGTTTATACATAGTTCCCACATCCGCAATAGTTTCCTCCCTTGTTTTTAATTGGCAGCCATTTTGTTTGGCAACTTCCCTTAAAGTTAATAGGGAACAATCTACTTAACAATTACAAACTAATCAGATTGATAAATATAATTAATATATGATGCTGATATGGGCAGATGACTAAGTAGGTTCAAGAAAATAAGGGAGGTAAATATTGTGGATGTGGGAACTATGTATTATCCAACAATGATATAAAAATAATTATCATAAAAAAAATTCACATGTGATTCCATAGGCATATTTAGCAAGATTTTATACCTTTCACACAAATTTGCAGAAAATTAATTCTCCCTTTCGATGATTTTGTTGAATACAACAGTTGAATGAAACGTTAATTAAAAAATTATGAAATAAATAGCAGATCATTTTTAATGTTTTATTTTGAACAAACCAGTAATCTATAAAACTCGCTTAAAAAATGTTTTTCTTTTCTTTTTTTCATTTGTTTTGAAAGAAATTAAGTTGGAATGAATAACTTGTTTGTGGAAGAGAAACGTGGTACAATTTTATCAGTCTTTCGCAAAAGTAACTTCTATGTGTTAGTTATTTACATAACTCAACACTTCACTCAATTTGATAGAGAAAGTTCATACGTTTTTGTGGTTTTACATTGACAATGTACTTACCACCATATAATAATGCTTTAATACATGTTAATTTTATTTAAATGCATTGGTAAAATATTTATTTTTTTAATTTCATGTTTCCGGGGTTGCAAATAAGTTCTTAACTCTTAATTATGTATATCTTTATTTATCAGCCTTTTCCTACTGTAGTAGTAGCTATGCAGTAGTTGATTATGAAAACTAGTAGTACATTCGCTAAGACCCCTACTAAAGTCTTTCTGGAACTATCTCACATTCCGTTTAAATGTTTTAGCGCCTTATCTGTATCGAAATATTTTTTGATATTACACACTGCAATACACACATATTTTCAAAAGAGAAAATAAACTAAATTTAGAGTAAACATGTTATGTGTTGAAGTATCCTGATGTTTATTTGCTTAGTGAAACAGAAATATAACTGCAATTAAAATTAAGGCGTTTAATTTATTCTTTGAATTTTATTTATGTTGCATTCAACAGAAACTGAAATTTTGTGATTCAATGGAGAAATGAGTCCTGCTCGGTAGTGACACTGTCAATTAGAAAGGTAGAAGGTAATCCTAATGCATATTTATGGTTGTATTACAAGGATGTTTGACAAACAACATTGCCAAAAATAATATATAGTGCTGATAATGCCAATAATATTATACCTTAAACCCTCTGATCCTTTGGAGATCGAAACTAGTATTGTCATGTGGGTATTATGCTTTATTAACATAATAACTTGAGTTAAAATGGTGTTGTGATAGGTCCAGAGTTCGCAGTATTTACATTATACGTACACAACATCCGAGCAAATTGGTACGTAAAATTAGTCATTCCTTATTAATAGAATAATTTATCTATTTCATTTTGTTTCTGGAAAAAAAGTATTTTACCAAAAATGAAATTTCTAGCCAGCTGTCAAATTTGGAAAAATGTTGTGAACCTTTTTGTTCTAAGGGGCATTAACTACGGATGTTCTAATGAGGACTGTTCAATAACATTATTATTGTTCTCATCATCACGCTTATATCAACAATAAACAAAGTGACTCCAATTTTAAGTATTGAATGTTTTTAGTTACTTCGTTTTTTCCTTGTTTATTTGTTTTAAAATACTGCAGCTCTTACATAGAAAGATGTCTTACAAAGCTGACTGTTATTTACACGGCAAATGTTGTTTTTTAATTCAAAGTTCATTCTACAGATTCTGCGCAGATTTGTTTTTCAGTGATATTGCAAAACAAAGAGATACACAAAATATGAAAGAAAGGCATATGTCAACAGCGTTTAAAAATAAAGCAAACACAGTTCATTAAATGATATTAATACAAACTTCAGCTATTCTGTTCCCTGCTGGTTTCAGGTTGCCTAATTTATGACATTACCGAAAGTAGGCTGCTCTGCTACGTGATAACAGTGTTTTATTAACGTGTTTGTTGAAATCACAGATAACACATTAGGAAGTAGAATGAATTTCACTTCACATGAAGTACACACTTTCGTTACGGGATAATGAAATTTATTTCAATTTTGATACTTTCAAGCAGTAAGTAATTAATTTACTAGTACAACGGAACTTATCAATTTATCGTTCTTCAGGTATCTTGAAACTTTTTGTGATTACATAAAAAATGTGTAATGACAGTTAATAACATTTTATATGTGTATTTATTTTTTATTCCAGGTTCTTTGGGTTGTGTTCAAGCTGATTCGTCAGGTTCGTTATGTTTTTTACCCAACATAGGAGATAATTTCAGTAACATTTGCGAAGAAGAGTTCGGCGACTTGTCATGTGCAAATGATTCGGTAATAATGATCAAAGACATCCGTTATAAAAAGAAACAAGTACCCGGAAATAATAAATGCAACAATTGCAGTGGAGGAGGTCAGACGCAGGACTGGGACGTACATCCAGAATTCTTCGAATACAGATTATATCAAACATGCTCAAACCAGAATCAATGTGCCTTTAATGACACAGTAGAAATACCAAATCCTGGACGTCATTATGTTTGGTTTGCTCAAGTTGAATATGACTGTATCCCACCAGGTAGTAAAATTTTGAAACTGATAATTGATACCTGAATGTTATGTTACTAACATACCGAAACTAATACATGTATTAATATTCTCAAAGCTTCTACTTTGTTGCTGAGCAATATTTCATATTCTGATATAACCGACAGTTATGTTTTGTTTGTTTGTAGATGAACTGATCATATTATATTTTGTCATTTAAGAAACTACACTGACTCAAGTAGTTGTGTCAACCTATAAATACATAATAAGAATGTCACACATTTGACGAAGATAACGTTTTAATATGTAAACGCCTGTTTTACAGTTTTGTTCTACAACATTTGTTCGTCGTGGGAAAAGACTCTTGGACCACTAGAAGCTGTACACATTTTACTCGGCGGGATAGACTCATTACCTCGGTCATGTAGCTGCCTAATAGAAGGGGGTAATTTTAGCATACTTGCAGTAGATTACCGACCATACTTCAATGATTTCTTATGTGCTGACAGTTCTTTATTTGCCAATGGCTTCCAGCATTTTCCGTGTTCAGTTCAAACTGGAATTGACGCGTCTGTGTACAACACTCCGATAAACGTTACTGATAGAAGATCCAATATCACGCTGTCAATTCGAGAGAAACTTCCACAGATGTTTTGGGTAATTGTTGAAGGTAAATGTTGATTCTTTGTTTACGAAACATTTACAGATTATTAAAAACAAATTATGCAACAAGCTTTTGTTAATCCAAAAATTAACAACGTAGACATCTAAAATAATGCTATTTTATAGCACTGTGCTTTGATAATGATAATGGCTGAACTACGATTGTTTTCGTGTGTGTATGAAAGTATGAAATGATTTTCTTTGCTACTTGGTAATGAAATAAAACTGAAAATGGTGTATGTATTGGGTTTTACAAAATGTCTGCATTCCATACAGGACAAACAGATGTGATTGTACAATGCAATCCGGAAGTCAATGGTCCTAGCGAGCAGACAAGTAGGTCCACTAAAACAACGGCAACAACTACACAAGTAACAGCAACAACTGGCGACTACGAAATTAGTTACAGACGAACAAGACAGCACATTGTGTAGCAAGTCAACATCGTCTTCTTTTCTCTAATGCCGGTCTGTATAATGATGCAATTGACTTCAAGTCCCTGACAAATTTGCTAATGTTGTCAAATTTGAGACTACCCTGAGAAATTTGTAGCGTTATAAACAACACAATTGATTTAACTTGTCTGACCAATATTAGTCAAATTTGAAAACAACAGTTTATTACCAATATGCATCTTATTCATATTTTCAAATTCGTTATCTTGGTTCACTAACGCCATTCATTATAGACGACATTTTCGATTAAATAGCATGTGCTACTTTCTTATTTTATCAGTATTCTGATTATAAAGATTTAACGACTTTTCCCTAATGTAATTTCCTTGATTCTAGCAATAAACGTACATTAATTTTGTACATTTTGGTTTAGAAGAGAATTTCAGTGTTTTATGTATGTCGTTTCGCTTATTTACATGATTTTTTTGTAGATGATTCGAAGAACAGTGATTTTCCAATCCCGGTTATTGTTGGGGGATTGACGGGATTGATGTCTCTTGTTGTTTTGGTTACTTTATGCGCTTACTTAGTGCGCAAGAGGTAAATACGAACTTAGACGACACAAATAAAAGTACATACATCAGTAATACAAAAGTATAAAGCAGCATCCCAATATACAGTCGGTGTATGCAGAAACGTTTAAAGTTTTCGATATCAAACTGTAAGAAACTTTAATATGATCGGGTTGTTATAAATGTTTTTAACAAGAATAACACATTTGAATTTCAGAACATTATGTAAAAAGTCACAGACTAAGTATAATGATGATGTGTACAATACAGTTCGTTTCGAAGATAGAAAAGCAAAAAGGTCTAGGATAATGAATGGTTCAAGTAATGAAACGTATACGAAAGCAATTGATGTCAAAGCAAACACGCCTTATTCCTTCAGTAAACAGGAAGTTGAGATGGACTATGTATATTCACAACCAATTGACGTGGTGGTGAATGAGCCTTCTTCTGAAGGTACAGAATCAGTAACCGACATGCGGGCGTCATATACCTACAGGAAGGTAGAAAAGGCTAATGGTTACAAGGAACCGTACATTCAGACTTCGATTTCAAAGGAACAAGACAGCAGTCTTACTTATGCTATCCCTGTAAAGGATAATGCTAAAAAGACCGCCTTGTACAGTCTTTCTGGACTTGACATACGTATTCTCACATACATGGTTTCACAGAAAAGAAGTTACCATTATGTCTGGACAACTATTCGCATGTTAAAATTAAGCAAACCGATGCGAGCAATATGAATCCTGGTATGTCAATTGACCTTTACAGTCATTTACCAGTAGACACAACTGACCAAAACAGTTACGGCAGTACACTAGATGAATCGGACCATAATGTCGACGATACGGGAGACTATGATCATCTAGGCTATTTGTAGCGTTACTGTATAAAACACAGACTGAATACAGTTTTCCAGAATAGCAATAGAAATATCATAACATGGAATTGAACTTTATAATTGTACATTTTATTATTGTTGTTCCTTTTACTCTGACAGATCAAAGCTGTTTTTTAAAGAACAACGGAAGATATGATATGAACACTTTAAAGATATCCCTTTTTTCTGGTCGTTGTTGAATTATTATGACCATCATAATTTGTAACGTACAAGCATCTATTTCCATGTGACTATTCATACCTTTTGCTGTCACAAAACAAAAGTATGACTATTTTCTCATTTTCTCGTAATAATGCCAGCAAAACTTCTAATGAACATACATCCTCTTAAAACAACAACTTACTAATTACTGTCCACAAAAAGTGAAAATGTTGCAAAGTACGGATATTTCTTCCTGGAACATACGTACAATGTACATCGTTCCGACTGACACATTTAAATATTCAAGGTTGATACTAAAGAAGTGGGAACGCAGATATTCTTGATGGAAAACGTTTTTACTTTAGTCATGTTTAATGGAAAAAAAATATTGTGTTAGCAGTAGGTTGCCATCAAACGACAATTTCTTAAGATATGGCACAGAGCTTTAATTCCTCTAATGCCTCATTCAAAATTTACTTATATCTTCGAAATCAGTCACAAAATGCCGGGAAAAACAAAATAGAAATAAATTGAAATTTAGATCTCCACTCCTTACCTGTTATTTTTTGAAAACTTTGTCTATATCTTACAATAAATTATCTAATTCCACTGTTCGTTGTTTATGTTACTGTAAGACCACTTGGGCTTGTTAGCCGAAATGGAACTAAATAAACGGCTGTGTCCGTGTGCTCGTCCGTCTGTCTCTTTTCATTGTATTTCGATTGACATTTTCATCGACAAAAATGATATTATTAAGATAATAGATCTACAGGCAAAGTTACTTTATCAGTGAAAATATCAAAATCTGCAACCAGGATTGACGTCAAAATGTTTACGGAGCGAAACAAATGCCGGAAACCAAACGATGCTGACGTGATGTGTGCTATAATTTCTGACAACGTTACCCGCGGCTTTCGACATCATATTGAAACAAACTCAACAAATGTAGAGTAGAGCTGCGCCACTCGTGAAAATATCAAATTTGGTGCCCACTCGGTAAAATTATAACGATGATATTACAACGAAACTAATAATATTATCCACTATTCCTTAACTCAATTAAAGTCACAACTTATCATTTTGCCAGCCTAAACTTCTTTCGACGTTACATTGCGTTATATTATGAACTGCCTTTTAGAAGAAACAACTGGGTCATAAGACCAATAAAGCGAGCATATTATCCTTATTCAATAAGCTTGTTTAAGTCAAATGTTGTTCAAACTTTTATTTTGACGCTATACCGCTTCTTTAACATTTATAATGATGGGTAAAAGTAGCTATGTCGATAGGTCAAATAATATTCTAAGACTGGTTATATGCAGTCCTGACAAAAGTATAATCCAAAGGACACACTGCCCAATGGCAGCCTATCAATATTTTAAAAATTTCATGTGAATCATTTCCAATGTTTTACCTTTGTTATCAATCCCAACGTATGCCTTTATTAGCTTCCCAACCATAAAATTTTATGACAATAACTTTACACCGTAGTCACATTCGAGCTGCGATTGTCCACGTGTTTCATTTTCCTGCGATGTAGCCTAGCAATCACACAGGTTCTGTCTCGACTTGACTGTGACTTATAGCAAACTGGTACCACGACTGGTCGCATGACCACACTATATTTGTAGTACGATTTACCAAAACTACCTACAATTTTCAACGACCAGTCGAACGACTACGCACGGCTTTTGACAAGTCGTGCGGTCGTTTGACGACTGGAGCGTCAACCACGACAACGAAAGAGATTTATAGCACGATGATCTCTTGAAAGTTGAAGACCTATTGTACCTAGCAATGACAAGTTATGTCGCAGGATGGCTTTTTAACTGACCAAGACCTAACTGAAGTAGTTTAGACATAGATAGTCTGTTAAAAGCAAGTATTGTAAGATGTAAATGTATTTACAGATAAAAACAAATTGAAGCAAATCTTTCTGATAATGATATTGCAGACTGGCTTGCTATTGAAGTGTTCTTGTTCTTATAATGACGAATAGGAATAATATTATTCGAAGCTAGTCAGTTTTGCAATGCATTTTTGTCCCTGAGTTGATTTCCTTTTTCTATCCGTAACAGTAACATTGACTTTCTAGTCAACAACCAGAGGGCATACACTTGTGTGACTTGTCATATGATACATGATACAAATCATGGAGGAAGTATACAATTTAAATAATGGAATAACGCAGACATACGTTCAGAGACATACCCGTCGAGCCTCATACAACGGCCACATGACGAGACAATACAGGTTTGACAACATGGAATGTTGGAAGTACATATGAAATTAGGCATAAAGTTGAAAATAGTTATACATGTATGTCAGTTACTGAATGGTTTAACCATACATAATAAGTATGGTAGGATTGACACTGAAAGGCTTATTCGAAAGCTTGTATTTTTTCTATTTTGTACAAAATGGCCATGTTTTCTTCTTCAGTTGACGGCATAAACATTTATTTATATACAAATGTAGTATCAAAGTTTAAGAGATTTGCTTCGATGAAACTAGACAAAATATAAACATGTCTATTATCTTTGGTTCTACAAACGATAAACTTTAGTATATTTGTTCATGATACAAGATACACTTACACAAGATACTCTTACACAAGAGACAAACTATTATCACGGGATAATGAAATTTCTTTTAATTTCGATACTTTCAATCGGTAAGTGATTCATTAGATTTATAACTAAACAAATCAGGTGAGCGGTGGTGTAGAGGTTAAGGTGTCTGCCGCTCATCCCAGAGGTTGCGGTTACCCCACCAGCACGACCGTACCTCCTCCTACGACACAAGTACTGTATTATCCAGGAAGGGACTAATGAAACTTGATTACAAGCTTTCTTCACAATCGAGCTAAGTAATAAATTAGATTTATAACTAAAAAACTAAATCAAGGTTTCCAAAAGTATCGTTAAACGAGTTTAGCAATTACGTAACAAATTTAAAAATGCTTTACATGCGACTTTTTAAAACCAATATGCATTTGTCTGTACTGTACAACCAATTTTTAACAATAAAATTTTATTTTAATTTATGTACATTGGTGTTAGGTCTAACTATGTTTCAGTCTCCTTGAATTGTGTTTAAACTAATTTGTCAGCATTATTATGTAATTTTAACTGATTTTATTGGTTTGTTGTCGTCATTATTTACTTTCAGGTTCTTTGAGTTGCGTTCAAAACTGATTCGTCAGCTTTATTATGTTTTTTACCCAACATAGGAGATAATTCCAGTAACATTTGCACTGACGAGTCCGGCGACCTTTCATGTGCAAGTGATTCGGTAATAAGAATCAAAGACATCCGATATAAAAAGAGACAAAGAAGCGGAATTGATTACTGTAACGATTGTGCTGGAGGAGGTCAAGTGCAGAACTGGGACATACATCCAACATTGTTCGAATACAGACTACATCAAACATGTTCAAGACAGATTGAATGCTCCTTTAATCACAAAGTAGAAATACCAAGTCCCGAACGTCATAATGTTTGGTATGCTCAAGTTGAATATGACTGCATCCCGACAGGTAATACAATTCTAAAACTATTACGTAACTATTGTTTTACTAACATATCGTAATAAATATTGATTTTCTCAAAGGTTCTACTTTGTCGTTGAGCCATATTTCACATCCTGATAACATGAATCAGACATAACCGACAGTTATGTTTTGTTTGTTTGTAGATGAACTGATCATATATTTTTGTCATTTAAGAAAGTTCACTGACTCAAATAGTTTTGTCAGCCTATCAATACATAATAAGTATGTCATACATTCGACAAAGATAACGTTTTAATATGTAAACGCCTGTTTTACAGGTTTGTTCCACAACATTTGTTCATATTGGGAAAAGACTATGGAGCTAGAATCTGTACATATTTTACTCGGTGGGATAGACTCATTACCTCGGTCGTGCAGCTGCCTAATAGAAAATGGTAATTTCGGCATACTTGTAGTAGATTACAGACCATACTTCAATGATTTACAATGCGCTGACAGTTCTGTATTTGTCGATGGTATAAAGCATTTTCCGTGTTCAGATCACATCGGATTTGACGAATCAGTGTACAACACTCCAATAAACGTTACTGATATCAGTGTCAACATCTCAGTATCAATACGACAAACACTTCCACAAATGTTTTGGGTAAATGTTGAAGGTGAAGGTTGATTCTTTGTTTCGAAACTTCTACATTAATCATGCAAACAAATTTCTTTGTAAATCGATAAATAAATAACGTAGACATCTAAATATAGCTATTTAATTGCACTGTGTTTATATAATTATAATGGCTGACTATTTCCTTCGTGTATGAAATTATTAAGATTTTCTAAAATGTATGCTTCGCCGTAATGAAATAAAACTGAAATGTTATTTATCGGTTTTTACAGAATTTCTGAATTTGAACAGGACATCCAGATGTGATTGTGAAGTGCAATCCGGAAGTCAATGGTCCTAGCGAGCAGACAAGTTGGTCCATTAAAACAACTCCGATAACAACTGCACCAGTCAAAACAAGAACTTCGTTGCCCACAGAATTTGTGACAGACGAACAAGATAGCACATTGATGGCTGAATCAACATCGTCTTTATCTTCTAATGCTAGTCTGTATAATGCTGTAAATAACTGCAGAGTACTGTCATTTAGCGAAGTCAATCAGAGATTCTGACAAAAATAAATCGCGAAGTTTTCCATAGACCATTCTAAATATAATTAGCAATGTAGTACACCTTCACAAAACCAACGTCAGTCTCCCTTTATTAGAACAGCTGGATAAGTTGTAAAGACATTAAAAATGAAAGCATTAGAATAAAACCGCTTCTGAAACATATCACTTTGTTTCACTAATTTATGTTTTTTTTTTTAAACACCATTTTCGATTAACTTGCATGTGTTAGTCATCTAACTTTTATCAGTACTGTTCATATTTCTTGGTGTATAGCAATTGTATATAAAAATATATACCATGTAAAATTATAACATTATTCTGTCCTTGCTTGTCTTGTAACAATCAGTTATATACCATGTAAAATTATAACATTATTCTGTCCTAGCTTATTTACATAGGTTTTCTTGCAGATGTTTTAGAGGGCACAGATATTCTAGTTCCAGCTATTGTGGGAGGATTTATGGGATTGGTGTCTCTTGTTGTTGTGATTGCTTTAAGCACTTGTTTAGTGCACAGAAGGTATATACCAAAGTAGACGACGATACTTTGTTTGAATATAAGTAAGATGAAGGAACATTATGGTTTTCAAATACGCAGCCAATATAACGTACAATACAATACAATACAATATTTTTTTTTTTTTTTTTTTTTATTCATTTATTTATTTATTTATAGTCGGATAGGTTTAAACATGTAACACAAGCTATGTATAGCTTTTGACCGACTTAAAAACGTTTAAAGTTTACTATTATCCAAAGTAAACATCATTGATAATAGGGTTTGTAATTTCCCTAAGTTTCCTCAAATGATTTCAAATTAACAAATATTTTGGGATTTCAGAAAATTGTGTAAGAAGTCTCAGACAAAGAGTAGTGAGAATCAATACGATACACTTCGTCTCGAAAATGCAACAGAGAAAGTGTACAGTAAAATAAATGCACCAAGCTCGAAAACAATGGCAAATGATAGAAAAGTCAGCATGCCGAATTCCTCAAGTGAACAAGAAATTGAGACTGACTATGTTTATTCACAGCCAATTGACACTGCAATAGATAATGCTGACACCGAAGCTACAGAAACAGTTACCAGCATGCAAACTCAGCATACCTACAGCAACGAAGAAAACGTTATTGATTATGAGGAACCGTATAGGAAGCCATCAGT
>JAFMSR010000003.1:47215389-47239971 GCA_022818135.1 Saxidomus purpurata | reverse complement strand
CCCGGGTCAAAATTGACCCCGCACAGGGGGATCACTTAGTTTTACATAGGAATATATAGGAAAAACTTAAAAAATCTTCTTCTCTGAAACCACAAGGCCTAGAGCTTAGATATTTGGCATGTAGCATTGGCTAGTGGACCTCTACCAAGATTGTTCAAATTAAGAGCCCCGGATCAAAATTGACCCCGCACGGGGGGTCACTTAGTTTTACATAGGCTTATATAGTAAAAACTTTAAAAATCTTCTTCTCTGAAACCACAAGGCCTAGAGCTTAGATATTTGGCATGTAGCATTGGCTAGTGGACCTCTACCAAGATTGTTCAAATTATGACCCCCGGGTCAAAATTGACCCCGCACTGGGGGTCACTTAGTTTTGCATAGGAATATATAGTAAAAACTTAAAAAATCTTCTTCTCTGAAACCACAAGGCCTAGAGCTTAGATATTTGGCATGTAGCATTGCCTAGTAGACCTTTTCAAAGTTTGTTCAAATTATGCCCCTGGGGTCAAAATTGACCTTGCCCGGGAGGGGGGGGGAGGATCATTTGTTTTACAAAGGCGTATATAGGGACAACTTATTTGGTATATAACATTATCTAGTGATCTTCCACCAGGCAAGTGGACTTGTACCAAGGTGAGTGATATAGGGCCATCTTGGCCCTCTTGTTTTATTTTGGCTATACCTTATGAAAAAAGGCATATCGTGGAAAGAAGACATGATATAGTTCACCAGATACAATATATATTGAAAGAGTATATAATGTTGCAACCAAAAATAAATGATGCTGTTAGGAAATGATTACCGTAATAGTTTACTGCCCATGTAAATTGAAGTGAGTTTTGTCGTCAAATTGTGGTATGTGACGTCATTTCTAGAGTGAAAAATGACGCCTTAGGTATACTTTTTCAAACTGTTGTAGTTTTGTATGTACTGGACTCAGGTAACGGAAAGTTTCCAATATTAATATTGTTTATTCAAAATATACAAGAAAGCTAGTTTCCAAGTATTTTGTCCGAAGGCCTATTTTCCCGTGTCGCTGGTCATTTATATGATTCAGTTTTAGTTGTTTTGTAGGTGGACGTATGTCCAGAATCACTTGATTTTACCAAAAGGGCATGTGCATGTTATCAGCATGTTCCAGTTCAGTGATTTTTTATTATTGCCCTTTGACAATTCTTCATATATCTTTCAATGTATCTGCACTATTTCTCAGCAAGCACAGATTGAAGTTCAACAAAACTCCATGGTATAATGCAATAACAGAAGGAAATAACTTCAAACCATGTACAAAGTGAAGCTACACGGAAGTAGAAAGTGAAAGGTCACACACATTGCATTGCTGTTTGTTTTTATACCCCCAAAACGAAGTTTAGGGGGGTATATAGGAGTCACCCGGTGGTTGGTCGGTCGGTCGGTTGGTCGGTCGGTCGGTCGGTCGGTCGGTCGGTCGGTCGGGCGGTCTGTTGCATTTTCCTTGTCCGGAGCGTAACTTGAAAACTACTAGTTGGAATTCAATACAACTTCATACAATGGTCAAGCACATTGAGAGGAAGTGCAGTGCACAAGAACTATAACTCCATCTTGACTAATTACAGAGTTATTGCCCTTTGTTACTTTTCCTTGTCCGGAGCATAACTTGAAAACTACTAGTTGGAATTCAATACAACTTCATACAATGGTCAAGCACATTGAGAGGAAGTGCAGTGCACAAGAACCATAACTCCATCTTGACTAATTACAGAGTTATTGCCCTTTGTTACTTTTCCTTGTCCGGAGCATAACTTGAAATCTACTAGTTGGAATTCAATACAACTTCATACAATGATCAAGCACACTCAGAGGAAGTGCAGTGTACAAGAACTATAACTCTATCTTGAGTATTTACTGAGTTATTGCCCTTTGTTACTTTTCCTTGTCCGAAGCATAACTTGAAAACTGCTGGTTGGAATTCAATACAACTTCATATAATAGTCAAGCACATTGAGAGGAAGTGCAGTGCACAAGAACTATAACTCCATCTTGACTAATTACAGAGTTATTGCCCTTTGTTACTTTTCCTTGTCCGGAGCATAACTTGAAAACTACTAGTTGGAATTCAATACAACTTCATACAATGATCAAGCACACTCAGAGGAAGTGCAGTGTACAAGAACTATAACTCTATCTTGAGTATTTACTGAGTTATTGCCCTTTGTTAGTTTTCCTTGTCCGAAGCATAACTTGAAAACTACTGGTTGGAATTCAGTACAACCTCATACAATGGTCAAGTACATTTAGAGGAAGTGCAGTGCACAGGAACCATAACTCCATCTTGACTCATTACAGAGTTATTACCCTTTGTTACTTTTCCTTGTCCGGAGCATAACTTGAAAACTTCTGGTTGGAATTCAATACAACTTCATACAATGGTCAAGCACAGTGAGAGTGCAGTGTACAAGAACTATAACTCTATCTTGAGTATTTACTGAGTTATTGTCCTTTGTTACTTTTCCTTGTCCGAAGCATAACTTGAAAACTGCTGGTTGGAATTCAATACAACTTCATATAATAGTCAAGCACATTGAGAGGAAGTGCAGTGCACAAGAACTATAACTCCATCTTGACTAATTACAGAGTTATTGCCCTTTGTTACTTTTCCTTGTCCGGAGCATAACTTGAAAACTACTAGTTGGAATTCAATACAACTTCATACAATGATCAAGCACACTCAGAGGAAGTGCAGTGTACAAGAACTATAACTCTATCTTGAGTATTTACTGAGTTATTGCCCTTTGTTAGTTTTCCTTGTCCGAAGCATAACTTGAAAACTACTGGTTGGAATTCAGTACAACCTCATACAATGGTCAAGTACATTTAGAGGAAGTGCAGTGCACAGGAACCATAACTCCATCTTGACTCATTACAGAGTTATTACCCTTTGTTACTTTTCCTTGTCCGGAGCATAACTTGAAAACTTCTGGTTGGAATTCAATACAACTTCATACAATGGTCAAGCACAGTGAGAGGGAGTGCAGTGCACAGGAACCATAACTCTATCTTGACTAATTACAGGGTTATTGCCCTTTGTTACTTTTCCCTGTCTGGAACATTTTTCGAAAACTACAAGTTGGAATTCAATACAACTTCATACAATGGTCAAGCACAATGAGAGGAACTGCTAAGAACAATATCTCTTTTTAGTTTGTTTGCAAGGTATTATGTTACTACGAACTTCTTCAGTTTATAAAGCAATCCTTTTGGGGGTATTAATCACATTTAGTGATAGCTCTAGTTATTTTTAATTTGTAGAGGGGATGTTTGGCTACTCTAAGAGGTATCCATGGTTTCCAAAGGGTTCATTCTTGCTAAGTAGTGTGTTCTGCCAGATGACTGAACATCTCTATTGGTCACCTTTATCCTTTTGAAAAGCATGATTTCAAGACAAAGTTATTTTTGCTTTAACATTCCTCTTATTGTTCTGTGATCATGTTTGATAAGATGGCATAAAGCCTCAAAACAGCCAGAAAGTATGACAGAACAGAGCTCTATAAAATATGTAAAATATGGCAAGAAGTGCACTTATAGCCTACTATTGTTCCAAGTCAATTCAAAATCCTTTAATGCAGCATCAGTTTTATACTAGTTTTTAATACTAATTTATTTATTCTCAATTGCAAAACAAGTTCTTATAACTTATATAAATAGCTCTCGAGACTAATTCCAGATTGAAACAACCTTGAAGAGAGAGAAGGGCCATAAGGAATTATTTATGTCTTGCCTAAGGACACTACCAACATGGCGATGATAGGAATCAAACTCGGGGGCCCTTCGATCCAGAGGCAAATGCGCTACTGTACCACTGCGCCATGGCGGCCGTTAGAACTCTGTTCCAAGGAAAGGAAAGAAAAGTAGATCAAAATTCAAAAGAAAACAATATACAGGATATTTCGTAGTAAAGACTAACATTATTCATAACTATATAAGCCTTAAAATGGAGACACTTCCCAGTAGAAATGATCGGCTTACACAGACACTAGGTCAGTTCCTGTGGCTGTTGACAATAGTGTGTGCCAGTCTGCATTAAGAGTCTAATACGTTTTCTCAGTAATAGAATTTATATACTCTCCCATCCCAGAGAAAGTGATGTCCCTACTGGTCAGTATACTCTATGGTACCATATTAGGTTGTCTACCACATGTGTAGAATGATGGTGTTTAGAATAAAAGATCATTTCACACAAACAGGCACCAAGAATTTGGAATACAGAAATTTACTGTGTAATTTAATTTGAATGTAATAAAGGCATGTGGTAATCAATGGTTTTTAGCTCAACTGTAGGAAGTAAAAGGAGAGTCATTCTTCTTACAATTTTCAGTCTTATAAATTCAGTGCAAAGTTTTACATGGAAGCAATAATGAATGATACCTGTTTGAAATTCTGTGTGGTCATTAGACAGGATCTTGTAGAAAAATTTAGTAACTGTTTGTACCTATCTTGTGACAATTCTACTTGTGCGATGACAAATTTATTTGTGCACTGTTCTCATTTTAAAATAGGTCACCGTGAGCACTTCGCACGATGGTGTGCATTGTCAACAATACTTCAGAGTATATCTTCTCCCGTAGTAACCACTGGGATAATTTCAACCAAACATTAAATGATTGCTCATCAGATGGTCCTTTACCGAAATTGCTTAAACAGTTTCTCTCAGCTGCATCTAATGGCCACCAGAGCTAAGAATAGAAAAAACTTTCAAACAACTGGGCCAATTCAACCAAACTTCAAAGGATTGTTGCTAGGATTGTCCTGTAATAAAATTGCTCAAATAGTTTTGCTCAGCTGCAGAAAATGCTCCAATGCTAAATGATTATCCTTATAGGAAATTGTGTAGATCTCACTCAGAACATGTACAGTTGACTCTTGTTATCTTGATTTTTTTGGGACCAAAGGAAATAAGTCGAGATAACGAAAAATCGAGATAACTGAAGTTGGGTAAAATATGCTCGATAGGGGATGAGAGGGGGGAAAGGAAGATTATTGATGATAGAAATACGTTTGCTTCTTTCTACCATCTTATGATCTGTGTAATACACAGGTTGTGAAACGAAACTAGCTCGTAGGTTTAAAGCAACCAAATATTCAATTAATCTGATTCATGTTGCCTTGCACCCCGGTGCCGAAAGATTGGATTCCCCCCGGGTCCTTCTCCAAAACTCTCAATACCGGACCCTTCTCTGGATTGCTCGACTTGCACTCGTACAAGTTCATGACATGCTCCGACATGACTCTTCCGTTTTTTTCAATATCGAAATGTTATCTGTCTAATGTGTACGTATTGAAGACACGATTTATAATTTGACGGAATCTTCATTTCTTGCTGTTTATAAATGCAAATAAATTTTCTCAGTTTTGATACAATTCAATATAAATTACTCATTCCGCATATTACACAGCTTACGTCGCAAACAAACAATTAATTTTGGATTGTTAACCAAATCACTGGGTGAATAGCCGCGCATGGTGTTTTTTCGCACCTCTGACAGCAGACGACAATTGAGCGAATACAATCACATGCAGCGTTTCGCACCTTGTTTGGCAGGTGACAAATGTCAAATCGAAATATCGGATGTCAAAATAGAGGAAATTTCATAGTTGGGGATAAAAAATTCAGTCGAGATAATGAAAAAATCGAGATAAACAAATCGTGATATCCGTAGTTGATTTATATAGAATAAGAAGGGAAAAATAGGGACCGAGAAAATCCAGTCGAGATATCGAAAAATCGAGATAACCGAAGTCGAGATAACGGATGTGGACTGTACATGAATGTTCTCTGTTCACTCAGGTGAGAGATAAAAGGCCATCATGGCCCTCTTACTGATTTAAATAAACAGTGAGACAAAAAGATTTTGGTGCAGGTTTTATGGTTCTGCAAGACAACTGTATAAGAAAAGATTTTCTCATTGTTCATTTAGAGCCAGCTTAAACTGAGTACACATAAAGGTCTTGTTAAGGATGTATAGCTCCCTATTTCAACCCTGGTATATAAAAATTATGTAAAGTTTGATCAGAATGCCCTTGGGGAGAGTTCTGAGTGTTCTAAACATGAACAGTAACTGTTGTTGGTAAGTCACAGTTCATGGGGTGCAGCTTATTGGGAGAAAAGTGATGCGACAAATTCCAATTTGTTGGTCAGACTTCAGAGGGGAAGCATTCCTAGCAGGGCATCTTAATTAAAGGTATTGAAATACTTTGGGAGCAGTTAAAAATGATGATTAGTGAGAAATCTTAATTGGAGATGTCTGTCTGGGTAAAAAGCAATAGGAAATATGTCATTACTTTGATATATCATGCCTCATATTGTGCCAATATAATAGCCTAATGTGATGCATATGGAAGATACCTTAACAAAATGATGGTGTTCATTAACTTTTTGTCAGACAATATTAGATATGTCGGGGATATGATTGCCCATTTTCTCAGCCAAAACAGAAGCTGTATAGATGTAAGATCGCTCTGCCTGTCGGAATTAAGTGATGGCCAATATTTGACGAGCATGATAATGCATCTTGGTGAATTTTTGTACAGTAGAATCTCAGAATCATGGTTTGTGACAACCCTTGGAGAAATTTTCTAACACTTCCTAACTTTTTATTCAAACTGTGAGTTCAGATGTGTAGTATTATCTAGCCACAAAAAAATCTGAACATAACTGTGACTTACTGTGATATATTAACTGGTAAATCACTCAACAGTAAAAGTTTCTTGGATGTTTCACCAGAATGCCTGGGATGGATAGTGTAATGATCAAGTTTGTTGTTTGTTGTAAAATATAAAGAAAACAAAACTCTTCATAATTATTTAAATAATAGAAGCAGAGATTCTGTAAATTGCTAGAGCATTAAATGTATTAGAGAAAAACGTTTACAAATGCTATGAATTCCCAACGATGAGGATATTGATTCTAAAGGTTATAGAAAGTAATTGGGAAACTTAAATAAGTTTGAGATATTCTTTAGTTTCCAAAGCAGTCTTCTTTTATTGCCGGAGATAAAGATTCATGAAGGTTTCTGAAGTGAACACTTTTTCCCATATCCAGGATGGAGCCTGATTAACATCAAGTAGGAATTTTTGAGCGATTTGATTACTCTTGGAATAGTTGGATGCCTTTGGGACCAGCATCGCAACATTATTTGTTCAATATCAGTCATCATTATCCCCAAATACATCATCAGCGTGTGTCGCACAATATTTTCTATGAAATTTAATGACAATAGATGTCAATATCATGAATTCCAGCAGCTGGCGTTCATTCTTCTGTTGATTAGCTCTTGCATGCCGATCTTGTATCCGCTTTAATTGCTAGAAAGGGCTTTGCAAGGAAGGGTGCTGTGAAATAATGAGGGATATGCAAATATTTGAACTGTGGTTGTATTCAAGTTGGACTGTGAAATGGAATGGTATTTTTAGCTCCTCTGAACAATAATAACACAAAAATGATTCCTCAGCACTTAATTATCCACCTGATATAGGTCCACCATTTAAAGATAATTGTGACCTTGGTCAAACTCAGACTGGGTGATTGGTAAGGTTTCATGGCTTGATTGGTTGCCAAGTAGATCTATCAATTCATCATGGGTTGAAGCCCAACATTTTGCTTAAAGGTGGTCAATTACTTTTAAGCAACATTTTATGACAATTTTTACTTTTTGTATATTCTGTTAGAGATATATTTAATGAACAAAAAGACCCATTACATTGAGTTAGATCCCTATCAGAAATTTACATTTTATTAACTTTTATAAAATTGTGTTATTACTCCCCTTTAATATGAAAGTATTTAAAACGTTGAGTATTTCTTTTTTATTTCAATATATTTCTACTTTTAATAGGATATAATTGGATAGATATACAATATTTTAAC
This sequence comes from Saxidomus purpurata, assembly GCA_022818135.1. NCBI lineage: Eukaryota > Metazoa > Mollusca > Bivalvia > Venerida > Veneridae > Saxidomus > Saxidomus purpurata. The sequence continues at coordinate 47,232,068 of JAFMSR010000003.1, read as the reverse complement.
ATTCTGAACCAAAATGCAAGTTTTAAACCTACATGTAGCTTCTGAATTCATTTATTTCCAATCTATCTTGGGTGTGCACCTAAGATAGGTAAAGGGAGGTAATAATATCTTTTCAAACTTGAATTTCTAGTGAATTCAATCTAAATATATATTTCTTAATGCAAATATTTCAAAATATAATACAATAGGTCTTATATTTATATCTTTCCTTAGGCAAAGTATGTGCATCAAATTTTTACTTATGATAAAATAACTCTATCTTGGTTGGGCAACCAGGATAGGGAAATCAAATTTTAGAAATACGTCCAGTGAAAATCTTACTTGAATTAAGCGCTAAGTGAACATAAATGAGTGTAAATGATCAGATGTTAAAGTTTCAAACAAATCTGTTACATGGCCAAATTCCATTTATATACCTTTCAACTGTGGTCAAAATCTGCTTTCCTGTAGTAAAACAAATTGTCAATAATCTGACAAGTATTGAATCTTGAATAAAATTTGTATTTGAATACTGAAGAAGTTTTTCTTGTGATATTAGTTATTCCTAGTATTTAATATGTTAAACTAACCTGATTTGAGCATTAAGTGATCATTGTATTACATGTCAGTTGTAAGTCCATAACAATCCTGCCTCTTGCACGTAATATGTTTGACCACAATGTAATTGACTATAGGCTACATGATTGTGACAGAGTTAAATGTCCCCAATTTCAGAAGAAATGCTTTATTCAACCTTTTAATACTCTGTAAATATCACCCCTAATGCATTGACAACCGCACCTAGATGAAGTATCATATGTAAAGCAACTGCAAGAAGGAGCTCTGTGGCCTTGATCATTGTGACCTTGACCTTGCCATTAAGAGCAGTCATACTTAGATGAACTATGTAGGACTGTTACTGTCCTCTTGTGTATTGCTGTTGAACAAGATTGGAAGTAAAAATCTACTGGGAGATTATGGAAAGGTTACTGAAGTTTTATTAATGAAGAATCAGTGGCAAATCTAAGTGATGATAACATGACTTGTTTCCTTGACCTGTCAACTAAAGTTTAGAAAAAAGAAAGATGTTGAAAGGTGGCATGGTGACGCTCATGTGTTGTTTACTGACATGGTTTGACTTCAGTTGACTTCAGTGTAGCATTTTATAGATCATTTGAATATTTATTTGATAATTGATTATTCATTGTTTCAGAATGTTCTGAAAATTTGTAAATCTAATTTAAGATCTTAGCACTGAACTGTATAAATATTTTAAGAGATGGTAATTGAGAATCCAGTGGGTTGAGCAGTTAAAGTTTTGTTTTTTAAACATCTGTAAAGAATTAATAAAATGGCAGATGATTTATGGTGATCTGAGACTTTGGGATCTTAGTGAGTTTTGTTGTCTAATGTCATCGTCATTCTGGGTATTAAACTGAGGAGCAAGTTGCTTATTCATATTTTTTGTTTTATTTGACATGCATTGTTAGCACAGGGTAAAACCTAGGGTAAGGAACTTTATAGTAGGGATGTTCTACATGTTACATGTATATAAATGCTAATTGGTGAAATTCTTGAAACCCACTTGGACCTTTCCTTCCAATAAAATTACTCTTATGCGGTTGACGTCTTCTCAGGGTGCTGTACAACCTTGTTAAAGTTTGATGCAAACTCAATGAAAAGGAGCAACATTATCAATGTGTGACCTTGAGCACACCATTTTTAGCTGCAAGGGTCTCTGTAAATAGAAACTTCATAGAAAATACTGTACATGAGAAATATGATACATGTTCAAGATGTATTTTTAATCCTTGAACATATATACAGCAGCAGTTGAATGTTTGATTGCTGGAAAAAGAGGAAAATGTCAGACACAGCATCCAACTGTGTCTGCCTTGAGAACTAGCAACAAGAAAATGAAGATTTTATTGTTACATCACAACTTAAGCCTTCACAGCAGATATCTGATCTCTGATTCAGTCCTGCATAAGACATTTTGTCTGCAGAGATATAAAAAAATCTGCCTTTGTGCCATTTATTTCGTTCACAAAAGCACTTGTGCCAAATTATCTCTGGCAGAAGTTTTGAAAGCGGTTTGATTTCAGAGGTCTAAGTAAGTTCTCCAGTTTTGAGAAGTGTTTTGCTGTATGGACTTAGTATAATTTAAGGTCTTCAAGAAAAAAACTAAAACTTTTTTTAGAACATTTATATCAGTGCATGTTGAAGTGCACCTATCTTTAATTCTCAAATAGATGTTTAGTTGTATTAAATGCAGCACTGCCTTGGCACAGTGGTAGGTGTTCACCTCAGGATCAAAATGTCCTGGGTTTGATCTCCCCTGAGTGCCAACTTGGCACTGCCAAGTAGTGGTAAAGTATGATAATTCCACATTACCTCTCTCTCTCTCTTCAAGGTTGATTCCATCGGAAATGCACGAGTCTGAAGAGCTATTAAAATCAGTTGTAAGAACTTGTTTCACAATTGAGAAAAACTAAATTTGTATTATGAAAGTTATTTGATACAATTGTTTTTATCAGTGCATAATACTATATGACTGACTAGGTCAAATCATAAATAACCTTTTGCATGCAGAAGAGTTTGCATCTATAGCTCACCTGAGCACAAAGTGATAGGTCTGTGTCCAGCTTACAGCATCAACAATTGTTGTGCAAGCAATAGGAACTGCAGTTTTGGTTGAATCGTCTTGAAACTTGGCCTTGTAATTTAGAGCAATTGCACTCAAGTGAGGGAGAGTAGGGCTATCATGGCTTTCTTGTTAGAATAAAATTAATATGAGAAATTTGCTAAATATTTGATATTGTGACACAACATGAATTATGTGTAAATACTTGATGTTACAGTGTGCTACCAGCTTTAATTATTGAAGTTGTTCAGTATTTTTTGCATAATGTTTAGTTTATCACAGAGGAGATGCTCAGGTCAGGTTACAAAGTGCATCTCTGAGATCACAAAAAAACATATGCTCACAATTAGCTGAAAAAATGTTTAACACTGTTCATTGGAAAGATGTCACCAAGGTGGTTGACACCAGCTTAGTTTGCTTGGAATACAAAAATGTGCAGAATTTAAAGAAACAAGAAAGGCCAGAACCATGTAGGCTCCTAAGTGGTTACAGTGTTTCTGTAAGAATGATTTTCTTTAAAGTGACACAAACTTGTGAACCTTTTTTGTTTTCGACAAACTGTTAGTGTAACATGCTTTTTGTTCACCACAGTTTTAGGTAGTTTTCAGGAAGAGAAAACTGGTGAACTCCACAACTTCTTGGAGTTTGAATAAAAAAATTTTGAATGATGAGTTTCACTCAAAATGTGCGTGTCAGTTTTTTCATGCAAAGCACATTTTGTGGAAATCTTAGTTATGTGAGCAATGAAACACGGGGCTTTAGGTGGATTAAGGGGTAAGGTGTAATGAAGGACAAAAATTGTCTATATATCAAAATCTTAAACAGGGGATACACCCTTATCATATGCTGAGCCAGCATGTTTTGAGAATGGTTATTATAGTGTTTCAAGGTCCTCTGCATAATCATCATCATTGTCACATCAGCATTATCATCATCATTGTCACATCAGCATTATCATCATCATTGTAACATCAGCATTATCATCACCATTGTCACATCATCATGATCATCATCATTGTCACATAATCATCATCATTGTCACATTAGCATTTTCATCATCATTGTCACATCATCATTATCATCATCATTGTCGCATCAGCATTATCATCATCATTGTCACATCAGCATTATTGTCACCATTGTCACATCATCATTATTATCATCATTGTCACATAAGCATTATCATTATTATTGTCACATCATCATTAGTATCATCATTGTCACATCACCATTATCATTATTATTGTCACATTAGCATTTTTATCATCATTGTCACATCAGCATTATCATCATCATTGTCACATCAGCATTATCATCATCATTGTCAAATCAGCATTATCATCACCATTGTCACATCATCATTATTATCATCATTGTCACATAAGCATTATCATTATTATTGTCACATCATCATTAGTATCATCATTGTCACATCACCATTATCATTATTTTTGTCACATTAGCATTTTTATCATCATTGTCACATCAGCATTATCATCATCATTGTCACATCATCATTGTCACTTCAGCATTGTCATCAGCAGTCAGTCAGAAGTCATCCTCAAAATGTGTTATGTCAGGACTTTATTTGATAATATATTTGATTATGCAAGGCTATGGTTTATGAATGCCTCGATGAATGTTCTTGGAACTGAAAATAGTTTACTCCAGAATTCAGTATGTTTGTATACTAGGTGACTGAACTTTCAAAACCTCAGTATTTCTCATAAATGCGCTGACATACTGGTTTAAATGCAGGACATGCAAACCTTCTCCCGCAGTGAGTGAAAGGGTCCATAGGTTGTTCAATAACAGTGTCTGGATTGAGGAAGAAAATCATTCTAAATTCACTGCTATCTTGTACTGCACAAATAGCTGTAGTCTAGATAATTGATAACAGACTCAAAATTCTCTCGTTTCTTTGAAGAACTTTAAGTAGAAATTATGAGTGTTTACTCTAAGAAAATTGGAATATTTTGTAAATACAGGGGTACTTCAATCTAATTATTTATGTTTAATGCTAATTAATTACCTTTGACTGAGCACTGGCAGGCAGGGAGCTTCAGTTATGTAAATTTGTGAAATTTGTAGGATTTTATACAAGATAAATCAGTTGTGTGTGTGCTATATGTCAGCAAAGATCAGTTAGTTTGGGATAATTAAGAAAAATGAGAAGTCAGGTAAATTGTGTTGTTTTCACTTGTATTAAGCAAACTAATAATGCTATAATTAAGAAATTTGAAGAGAATTTTTTTATGTATGTGAAAACTTATAGAATGTAGAAAAATTAATATGAAATGATAATTAAATGCAGGATTTAGTAAATTTCCATAATGAATTGATATTGAAATAGAACTTTTCGCCTGGATCTGCTCAAACCGGGCAGGTGTGTAAGTTAAAAATAGTTGTGAATAGTTGTGTTTATTGAAACATTATTATTTGTAGAAGGAACCATGGTTTATTTTCTAACTGCAGTATGGTTATAATCTTCATAAAGAAACAAAAGCTGCCGACATACACATATCTTACAGTATCAGACAGTTAACAGGTGTATGTTGCCAGAAGTAAACTTATGGCAGATTTTGGATGTTTGAAGTAGTATCAGAATTCTTGGAAAGTTCACAATATTATCTTGGAAAGTGCTTGTAAAAACAGGTAAAGGTCTTAGGTCAGAGTAATCATATTCACAGCTCCACAGGTCTTGCAGTCAGTTTTGTTTATTGTATTGAAGTATTTATTCCTTTGTATAGTTCAGACATTGCATAGGTATATTTCCCAAAGTCTTGGAGCCATGTATTGTAACATAGCTATGGTCACAAGAAGGTCATGGGTTTAAGCCATAATGCTTTATGATCCCCATCCATCCTAACGCTTTATGTGGCAGGCATGACAATCCCCCCCCCCCCCCCTGATTTCAGTTTATTTCCCCATTATTTCAATCAAAATGTTCAATATAAATGTTGAAGCACCTTGTTCATTTGGTATGAAAATAATGTTTTCATTCACCAACATTTTTAAACATTGATTTTTAATACCATTTATAATATTTAGAAAGTATTCCAATGTCAAAACAAATGAAACAGAAGTAAATGATCAGGTGTTCACAATTTGAAAAAAAACCATTATGCCATTTATTGTGATACTATTGTTATTTGTCGGGACGAGTTTCAAGTACATAACAATATAACTATAAGTATATGTATGAAAAACTATCCAACACTTATCGATGCTGTCTCTCAATTACTTCAGAGTGCTATTAAAATGGAAAATAATCTTTGACTGTGTCTTTTATGTCTATATTACTGTTTCGCCTGGTTATTATTATGCTCTGTGACCTATTGTGACCTATACCTTTGGAAAAATATATTAAGAAAGGTACAAACCGTAATGTACTGTTGGTGATGCTGTAACCTACTTCTGTCAAAATATATTTTTGGCAACTAAGGGGAAGGACTAGTTTTTCCTGTATGACAGTTTTAGGAACAATATAAGAATTTTCTGTGAATATTCTGTGAAGCCATAATTGTCTTTTTGAATAACTTGACAGGATATTCTAACACAAGCGGCTGCTTTTCTTATATAAACATATAGGGAAAAGCCTGTATTTTATTTGAGGATAAAATACACCACGTTTTTCCAAGGACGACATGCCTTAAGCTAGTTCCACACCTTACGGCTGAATATTTCAACCTCCTTAGAAAACGGTCATATTTTGCATATGCAGTCTACGATGTATGTACTTTAATGTGATGCTATTTGATAAGAACACGCTTACGCGACGTTGACGTCATGACGTCGTCCAGCAGTCTACCCAATTTATGTTGGCGCTTATATACAAACGTTCGTACCTGTTGCATTTATGAACGTATTTTGAAGATTCAAGTTTCATTTTTTATGTTACAAGTATACCGTATTTCCCCGCCTATAAGGCGATCCGCTTATAAGACGACCCCCCTACTTTGCCATGGAAATTGTGTGGTTTTGAATAGACTCATTTATAAGACGAGGCAATTTTTTAATGACCCAGTTACTTTATTTTCTTCAAGTTCGTATGATTTCTAAGCTAACAAGTTAATTTTTTAATCGCCGATTTTTTTTGAGTATTATAAACCAATCTGTGTATTGTCAATTCAAATATTGATTTTTTTTGACACTTTGAAAAGATAATTGCGTAAATATGTGCCATTGGCTAATTAATCAATTATGAAAACATATGACAGCTTGTATATAATTATTAAGAGTGCCGAGGATCCCCCAAAGTAGCGACAATTACGTCGTAGTTTAAAGACAAAAAAGGATCGAGATGGCAATAAAAAATTATTTTTTCATTCCCATTGTTACAATTTCTTGGGAGTTATCACAAAATGTTTGCAAAAAAATAAGCAAACTTTCGTATTTATAATTAAAAGTTGACAAAACAACCGCGCGACGAATTTTACAAAAAAATTTTCGGCCTTTTGTCTAAGCCTCTCGCTCCTTAACAACGACGTAATTGCCGCTAATTTGGGGTATCCTGGGCACTCTTACTAATTATACACAAGCTGCCAGATGTTTTCATAAATTGATTAATCAGCCGATGACACGTATTTACCGGACGCAATTATCATCTCAAAGTGTCAACAAAAATCAATATCCGAATTAACAATACACAGACTAGACTGATGAACGGGTTTCTTTACAATAAACGCTGTGTAAACGCTTGATTCAGATATCAATTTTAGGCCGCTTATATCATACCAGAAAAAAACAAATATGACTGCACCACTTATTTTCGCAAAGTTTACCTTCAGATTCTTTAAATAATTGTAAATAGCGACATTTGCGATCGACAGCGGAGGTGAGTTAACACAATAACGTAATTCGCCAATGTACGGTACCGGTAATTGTTCGACTGTCGTCTGCACATAGACACTCGCGGGACGACATTCGGTATTGCCGATTTCATCACAAATGTATGTAGGATTGATTTTTATTTTTGGTTGATTCTTGTGGCCTCGCTTATAAGACGAGGACCCCACTTTGAGGCAAAAATCGGGACTTTATTTCCTCGTCTTATAAGCGGGGAAATACGGTACACAAATTTTGGTTGCATGTTTATTACATAATGAGTGCATTTATAGTCAGTATGCCGACTATTGCGACAATTTTGACGTAAATAACGTCGTATTTTGGAAGGTACTCTTGATATATTTTGCCGTTTTGCGAAGAATTTTGTCCGGTGACCCCACCGGAAATTTTGATATATTGCCACCACATAGTAGTTTATTCAAATTATCAAATAAAATCGATAGGTAATCGAAGTCAATTTTTTGCAAAAGGTTGTAGAAGAGAAAATATTATTATACTTTGTTATATATGACGTACAATAAAGATGAGATACGATCAATGTTCACAGTGCAAAACAATCAAATTGTTGTCACAGTTTTACTTGTAAAAAGGCGCAAAAGTATTATGCACGACGTTAAGTGAATTCACATACCGTTCCGAAGTTAATTTATTTAAACATGATGGCTTTCCAAAGAGAGGCCGTTCTGTATAATCTTTAAAGAGTGAGTCCAAACTAGTGCCTGTCCAAAGTGAAGTCGATGCTTCCGGTGATTGTAAAAATAATCAATCTTCCTGGAGGAACGCGTCGAATAATAGAGCTTGGGTATTTCGCGGATCAGAATATGCGAGAACTGTAATTCGTCGGTACATTTGGCAGACCAAAAATGGGCTAGCATCATTCTTTGGTGTCAAGTGCCTGCAATACAGTTTCACTACAGCAGTCACAAGCGGCAAGCGGCATAAAGTAACCCAAGACGGTAGTTGTCGCTGCTTCGATATCAATACAAAGATGGCAGCAGGTAAACACACATTTTTTCACCTGTTTATTAAAAAGCATGTTTTCCAGATATATACTTTGAAATTTAGACTTCAGAATATCTTTTTAGAATTCACAGTTAAAGGGTAGCGCATTTTATCAATTTTCCTTCTTTTTATGCAAAGCGGTAAAAGCGATTTCAAGCTATTCATTATTTCTCCACAACACATACATGTGAAACAAAAGTATTGCTAGTATATGACATAACATGTACTACGACGACCACATCCTCAGGCATGCCTATGTCTTAAGTTTAAACTACATGTTATACAAATGAAGATCATATAATTTGGGTTGAAACTACCCGACTCCGTTTTACATATGTATAACCGTTATCATTTGTGCGCAGTAGATAAGTTCACTGAGCTGCGTGGTCGTTTGGGTGAGATAACTTACTTGTAATAACTAAACCTCCCGCTGGTTAATTTTATCCCTGAGTTCGAGCCCCACTATTGCCATTTTGTCCATAGAAAATGCCGCAAATAGTGATATTAGACATCTCTGTAGCTTCGGTACTATTTGGACTACAGTCGAGTCTCGATTATTCGAAGTGCCGGATAGTGATATAGATCTGCCATAACTTCTTTTTTGGTGATGAATATAAATGATTCAGGTTTTGTGATAATAGCGTCGCGCTCATGATATTAATATTAAATTGTATCACTTATATAAAAGGAGTATTTAAATTAGTGTTTCTCAATACAACAGTTACACCTATTAGTCATTATAGAAGTGGCATGAACTTCGTTTTGTATTTTTATATATTTCTGTTCAATACACTAAACACTTGCAGACAAACAGAGCAAGTAGAGGCAGTGTCTTGCCTAAGGAAAGAAACGTCATATCACTGGTGGGGATCGAACCCGGGACCCTCTGATCCTGATTATACGATCAATATAATATCTGTGTCTATTAACTACATGTATGCATAAAGTATTGGCATTGTCACGCATTTTGGGGATTTTTACATGATATTTGAACAAAAACGAAACGATGTATAGAATTTGGGGTTGCAAATAAATCTTGCAGGATTTGCAAATCAACTAAAACAAGTCTCTAACACGAAGTCATGACTAGAAAAATGTAAATGAAGGATGTATGTACATGTGCAAGGTAATTTATAAAAAAAATGAGGTTGTAAACAAACTATCTCAACTAAGTCTTGCAGAATATTTATTAACCAATTCGTTCCTAGTGTCTACTAAAAACATATACAATGTAGTTTCAAGCAGCTACGTTCCGAAGCAGACGACACTTTGGTTGTCGTCTGGTCAGAATTTAGTTCGTCAGTCTGTTGGATCACCATTACGAATAATGCCTTTGTTTAGATAAACAGAAAGGCATAAATTGGAAATCAAAAGATCCCATTTTAAAAATACATGTATATGTATAAACGGATTAATTGCTGTCGGCGCAACACTCATGGTCAGTTGTAAAGAAATAAACCATTGCCTGATACAACCGCTAACGAAATTGATTAGAGTCAGGAGGTTTACCGATAACATCAAAAGCAATGCACAAATGTTTGAAGATTGCCGACTCGCTTGTCAAAGTAGCTATGAAGCACCGCCCAATATTGGTTTCCTTAACTCCGCCTTTTATCAGTTTTTTGACAATTACCGATCAATACTATACTAGTTACATGTAATACTTTATGAGTGATGACTTTAGACTGTTTATGGTGCAGAAATTAAGCCAAACTGGCCCTTCTATGTCTCTTGTTTAAATGAAAGCTGCCGAAACATATGTCAAATTAATGGACATGTTACACACACACACACACACACTTGAGGGAACGGGTAACAACATGTAGAGGCAGATAATTACTAAAACTTTAACATGTAACTATCGTTGTGTCGGGTATTGCTCACATTTTGGTGTAGACACGTGTACGAACGATAAAGAAAACATTTTTAAAAATATCACAACAATAAAACGACGGGCGTTTTTACGGCGGGAAAATGCCGGTGAAAAATTGTGTGTGGTGAAAAACTGAATTGGCTTTCAACACATGAATTGTGTTTTTGCCTACCTTCATATATCTGTAATTTATTGTATTTCTATGACATACATGATAAACTCACTGCGGTCAAAAAACAAGAAAGGGCAGTGGTGGTGTAACCTCTGGCGTTTGCCGCTCATTCCGGAGGCCGTTTGGATTCGAGCCCATCTGGGTTTCACGACCGTATCTCCTCATTTGATACCAGTACTATTTCTTCAGGAAACGGACTCATGAGTTTCTCGATAAACTACAAGCTTTCTTCACAATCAGCTAAAATAATTAGTATAAACTAAATAACGTGTTCGCGGAGAGACATTTAATATAATTATATAGTTAAAATCAATGTAGTTAATTGTACACATACGATACTGATAAACATGGCATGTGTATCTTACTTATACTTCAAGTAAAAAAAAAACAATACAAATTCTCATGCGTAGCTCTTTTCAAATTCCGTGGAGTTACATTGATAAACATTTCTGTACGGAATCACCCATTTGCATGAAGGTTATTTGTTCACGCCATGTTAAAGATACATTTAAATCCATTCTTTATACATCGGCACAATATATGAAATGTACTCGGCCCCTAACACCTGTATGTAAACATCAATATTTGTTCATAAAGCTCAAATTGTATTCAGCGATTGATACCTGGCTATTGAGGTATTGTACACCCCTATTTCTAGCGGTGATTTAATAATAGAATCTTCTGCTTTATGTAGTACAATGTATCTACAAAAACGGGTATTAGGCTCTGATTATGAAAAATATAATCATTCGAAAACCTATCATGATAATTTGAACAGTAGAATAACCGTCGCGTGCATGTTAAGAAGTCTTGATGATCGTTTTTCCCGTGCAGTAAAGATATAAATAAGGTATAGTTACATTTTATGCATTGTGCCGTGACTGCACTTTTATATTCTATGAATAGGTCATAGCTCACAAGTCAAAATCCTACTATAATACCGTCGCCGACAAAAATATAACTTTAATGGCCATGGATTCATTTAACAATTCCCTATAACAAAACATGTTGAAACTCTGACCTAAGTTACTATAGCGGTTTTCATACTTACGACATATTTTATCACGTTATCAGTAAATATTGATTGACAGCATACCTGTATAAAATTGCGTCGCTCTCATTGGAGCGGCGTTATAAAGCATTGTGCTTTCTTTGAAGATGTGATCAGCTGTCGCCGAAATGAACTCTGACCGTTACATTTTGACTTGTGCTGAATTCACGCCCCTCTAATCAATTTCGTTAGCGGTTGTATTGCAGTTGAAATAACGACGTTAACGTTACATATTGACGCACAAAAATAACGCATAACCGTAACTAAATTTCAAAATTAAAAAAAATCTACTTAGATGACCTATTGATTTTTTTTGATATTTTGAACCATCTACACTATGGTCGTAATATATTTGAAAAATAAGATTGGGTCACCGGACAAACTTTTTCGTAAAACGGCAAAAACGTGTTCAGAGGTAGCTGATAAATACTACGTTATTTACGTCAAAATTGGCGCGATATCATTCGAATTACCAATAAATATATTCAATATTTCAAAAATATGCAATAAAAAGTTAGGCTTAAATGTTTCTGGAGAAATAAAACTTTAATCTTCAAAATATGTTCATAAATACCAGAGAAACGAACGTTTGTATGAAAGCGCCTAAAGAAAATGGGTAGACTGCTTGATGACATCATGACGTCAACGTCTCGTGAGCGTGTTCCTATCAAATAGCAACACATTAAAGTACATACATCGTAGACTGCCTATGCAAAATATGACCGTTTTCTGAGGAGGTTGAAAAATTCAGACGTAAGGTGTGGACCTACCTTAAATGACGTAACGACGTGACGTATGTAAACAAGCGCGTCCAGTCATATCTCGCGTTTTAAGGTTACCATGATGTACTACTACCCATTAAATAAAGTTCGGGATTGTTTTCAAAGAAAAAAGCGTGTGTAGAATCGAAATAATCAATTGTTCCCTATATTTTATCCTTGAATAAAATACAGACAGTCATTTGGATGCGAAAAATTAAATCACTTGTGCTACTAACTCGTGATTTAATTACTAGGCATCCAAATTCCACACTATATTTTATTCAACGATAAAATACAGGGAGGCATAATTTATTATTTCTTAATTTATATGACCCTTTTCCAAGACTGTTCAAGAAATGTTGAGTTGTTTTTTTAACTAAAATGGTGTGTCCTGTTCCCTTATAAATCTCATTAGAAAACTTTTGAAAATTTGTGTCTGAGACACCATGAGACACCATGATTGTAATATCGACTGAGCGTACCAAGACAGCCTCTACAGGTGAAGTTGATTTGTCAAAAACTATGCGCCACTTCCTTACATGTTTATTTAGCCAATATAATATAAGATACTTTCTCAGAACCCTTTAATCAGAATTCAGTTTACAGTCAAAGTAGAAATTTTAGAAATCAAAAAAACATTCTGTCAGGTTTGAATGTATGAGAGTCTTCCCACTGCACATGACAAATCACATACAGGCATAAACAGTTGCATGTTCTTCTGTAATAATCTCTATTCTATATGTGTTTTATGCTTGCCTTAAGCTATATCATGTCTATCCAAAGACAATTAAACATTTTCTCTCAAAGTCTCAAATTGATTTTATTGCTCAAATTCCTGGTGGGTGAAACTAAAGGCTGGTGTTTTTTAAGAAAATCAATGTTAATACAGTAAATGAAAGCGTAATATCACCCTGGGAATAATTTTTGGAATCGTAATGGACCACTTCAGCCATATCTGCTTCAAAATGTACCAGAAACTTTGTTCTTTGTCCTGATTAAATTGCAATAATTTCATTCAGATCGTCAGTTATGTACATAACATATTTCTTAAGGTTCCTGTACAAAGAAAACATTTTGATGTTTGGTGTCAAAAGTCTGAGGAAAAGCAGGGAGAATTTTTTTGTCTGTCATGTGTTCATCTGTCTAGCATTATTTTCATTGACCATAACTGAGTATTTCTCAAAAGCATTGATTTCAAATTTTGAACACTTAAGCATTGAAATATGGTTAAGAACAGAACTCTTGCATCATTAATTTTCAATTATTCTATTTTTCATACTTCATTCCAAAGAAAATATCTCAATCACTTTTAAAGATAGGCCAAAGAAACTTTGAATGTTACGAAAGTCATCAAGTGAAATAGGACAATAATTGTAAGAACTATACTTCTACCTTTACAAAATTAATTGTCTTTTGAAACTTTATTTATATATCCTTTATCTTAATTATACTATATAGCTAATATACTACTATGCAGTCACATTATATACAAACAGAGAACAATGTAAGATAGTGCAGTATACTATAGAACCACAATTATGTATTCAGTAAAATTGCACTGCAACTTACTGCTTTACAAGGAGTCTACTTCACTAGAATTCAGTTGTCTACTTCACTAGGGTTCAGAATTCTACTTCACTAGGGTTCAAAAGTCTACTTGATTTGGGTTCAAAAGTCTACTTCACTAGAGTTCAGAAGTCTACCTCACTTGGGCTCAGAAGTCTTCTTCACTAGATTTCAAAAGTGTACTTCACTAGGGTTCAGGTGTTAACTTTACTAGAGTTCAGAAGTCTACTTCACTAGGGTTCAGATGTTAACTTTACTAGAGTTCAGAAGTCTACTTCACTAGGGTTCAGAAGAGGCACTGCTCTACAAGAGTTCAGTAAGCTTTGCATATCAGACCTATACTGCTTGTTTCCGGAATCTCCTCCATAAAAGTATGATGATAAATGGACATGTCATAATGTTATGATAGCATGAAGTCAATGCTTAGAAAAATCACTAATGACTTTTATGGCTAATGGAAAACGCTCATTTTCTAGCACTATATAGTATGCCAATTTTATTGTAGGGGGTGATTTTCTGGACTTGTCCGATTCCAGGAAGAATATAATGTTATATATTACTACAACATAAAGTGTTTTTATGAATGCTTTTTTTTCTTTAAAGTTGGAATGATTTTGTTTTGCTACTTGTGATGCATTATGAACTTGCTCCTCACATAACACAACTTTGCTGGAGGAATGCCTTTATTATGCCCCCGACCCACCACACAAACACATACTTTCAAAACAGGAGAAATTTCCTGTTTTGCTGACATTGTTTGGGGACTCAAGAACTAGTTTAGGCTTTAAAAACTTTTTTGGTTGCTTTCTAGGTTTATCCTTCAAAAGTCAAGGTCACAGTTAATTTTATTTTAAGATTTGTTGCCAGACACTTATCGGGAGAATCTTTCGGTGTATTCTGCTCAGATTTTACATACAGTGGTGCTCACTTTTAGCAAACTTGGATATAACAAAAAACTCGAGACTCCAGCTCTACTGGATGAAGGTTGTCTGCGACCATCTGTTCATAGACTTTTCCTTGATAATGCTCTACATGTTGCAATTTTCATTTGACTTTGATGTAACTTGCTGATAAGGATCCCTGCAATTTGTAGATATTCCCTGTTTTGGGATCAGTGGGTCAAATGTCAAGGTCACAGTGACCTCCGATAGCAATTCCTTGATAACACTCTACAGGTCACAATTTTCATTCAACTTCCATCAAACTTGCGCAGAAGGTTCCCTGCAATATGTAGATGATTTTTTTGGTCAGGGGGTCAAAGGGCAATCTCACAGTCCCTTTTGTTAGATTTTCCTTGATAATGCTCTTCAGGTCACAGATTTCATTCATCTTTCATTAAACTTGCTCAGAAGGTTTCTCGTAACATGTAGATGATCCCTATTGATTTTGGGATCAGAAGAACAAAGGTCAAGGTCACAGTGACCTCCAATACTGTTTCCTTGATAGCATCCTATAGGACATAGTATTCTTTCAACTTTCATCAAACTTGCTCAGAAGGTTCCCTATAACATTTAGATGATCCCATACTTTTTGGGTCAGTGGGTCAAAGATTAAGGCCACTGTGACCTCTGTTAGATTTTCCTTGATCAGGCCCTACACATCACAGTTTTCATTCAACTTTCATCAAACTTGCTTAGAAGGTTTCCTGCAACATGTAGATGATCCCTACTGTTTTTAGGGTCAGACTGGTTCAAAGGTCAATATCACCATGACCTTCGATAGATTTTCCTTGATAACGGGATCACAGCTTTCATTTGTCACTTTCATTAAACTTGCTCAGAAAGTTCCCTGTAACATGTAGATGATCTCTGTCGATTTTTGGGCTAGTGGGTGAAAGGTCAAGACCAAAGTGACCCTTACTTTGAAAATCATCTGCTCAATATCTTGAAATTGATTTGACCAGTCTTCAATCTTCATAGGATGATTGGTCTTTTTGAGTTGATGATCCCTGACTTTTTTGGGGTCAGTGGGTCAAAGGTCAAGGTCACAGTGACCTGAACTTTGAAAATATTTTCCACTCAAATTATCTTGAGATCTACATCACCCACAGTCTTCAAACATCTTAGGATGATTGGCCTTACTGAGTAGATGATCCCTGCTGTTTTCTTTTTTGTTCAGTGGGTCAAGGTCACAGTGAACTCTGTTAACTTTTTCTTAAAAACATGGCAAAAGATTTTCAAAAAACTTACTCAGAACATTCCAGTCAGACCACTAGAGCGGTACTGACCCTTTTGGGCCTCTTGTTTTTAAGTTTTATTTTGATTTTAAATCTTATATTTTTTACCTGACTCAGACATCAAAGGCTTTATTACCTCGACACTTTAATATGCTGAACCAGCAAATTCCTAGAGCCTGCTACAGAGACAAATCTGATTTAATCTTAAAACACTCTGAGAATCCCTTCAGACAGTCTTGTTTTAGTGTTCAAATGTTTTCCGGCGGGATTATTGTAAGTATCCTGCATAAAATACGTATTACTCTTGGAGACAAAAAGACTAATGTGTCTGTATCGCTTGCGAAGCTAAGAAACCACTTCTCACTTGTACTTTCTACGGCTGGAATCTGAATGTTTTATACACATGTCCAGTGAACTGTCAGTGTCTGAGAAGGGCCATTATACTAGGATCTCTTGTACTCATCATTTAGTAATGAAACTCCCACAGTCTTCTTCAAATGACAGAATATTTCTCGACAAATAGGTCAAACTTGGTAATGATTCAACCATTCTGATAAATGTTGTGACAGATAGACAAATAAACAGAATTAGAATAGATGTGATAACA